>OX421281.1:15409504-15419504 GCA_949125355.1 Agriopis leucophaearia
CGACGACCGCGAGTCCGAAAATATTCCAAAGCTGTCTTCCTTGCTCTTTAACACCTCTTTTGTAGCCTCACATATCGCAAGCAATTCAGCCTGGTATACCGTGCAGTAAGACGACAGCTTTAATTTCCGGTTTTTGGTTTCGGTGGCATTGCTCCAAAGAGACAATGCCGCTCCAACATTGCCATCGATCTTGCTGCCGTCTGTGTATATTTGGACTGCTTGTGTACTCTGGGTTTCCACCTGTTCTCGATCTTCCAGGCACATGAATTGCGTTACTTTATGGTTTGCTGGGTGAGGTGTATCTATGAATGCTATATTCCGCTCGATCTCCCTGTCTCCTAGTCCTGGCTGTGGTATTCCTCTTTTCGCTTCATAGAGCTTGGCTGCTTCTTGGATTCTGAGGTCCAGGGGCAATATCCCAGCCAGCACCATTGCCGAGTTTAGGGAGACCGTGCGGTAAGCCTTACACAATTTTTGTGCAAAACCTCTTTGGACAGCATTTAGTTTATTCTGGACTCCTATTTTCTTGGTCGCCGCTGCCCAGGCGCTTGCTCCGTACATTATGACCGGTTCGACTACTGCCATATATATAATTCGAGTGACTTCAGGGTGTAGTCCCCAGCTTATTTTGGCGGCCCTGGACAACTGTTTATAAATGTTTAAAGCCTTGACACACACGTAGCTGGTGTGTGTATTAAACGTAAGTTTGTTGTCTATCCAGAGCCCCAACAACTTAACCTCCTTCGACATAGCTATGTCAACCCCGCCCATGTGCAGAACTGGGGTGTCAAATTTTAGTTTTCTAGTCACCACCATCGCATTTGTTTTATGTGGTGCGAATTTCAACTTGTTTCGTTTTCCCCAGTCGTGCACATGAGCGAGGGCTTCATTTGCCTGCCGCTGGACATCAAGTGCACTTTCCCCATCCAGCACCAGGACGACATCGTCGGCGAAGGCTTGGCAGTACACACCTCGGTTGTGAAGACTTTGTAGCAGTGGGTCGAGAAGGAGATTCCAAAGAATCGGTCCTCCTATCGACCCTTGCACGCAGCCTTTGGTGGTCTCCATCTCTATTTCTTCGCCGGCATATCGAAGTCCGATTTCTCTCCCTCGTAGGTAGCTGTCGATGACACGTCTGGTGTTAATAGGGCACTTCTCCTCTGCCAGTCTCACCCGTATGGCTGGCCACCACGCGCTGTCGAAGGCCCCCTCTATGTCCAGCGATATTACAGTGGTTAGTTTTATGTCATGAAGCTTTCCGCGAATATGCTTAATTAGATCATAGAGGGCGTCTTCGGTGCTTCTTTGTGGTAGAAAGCCATACTGGCGAAGACTAAGCTTAGGCATTAAGTGCCATCGTACACGGGTCATCAGCATTTTTTCCAGAAATTTTCCCATCACTGGCAAAAGTCCTATAGGCCTGTGGGACTTCGGTTCCGTGTATATTTCCTTCCCCGGCTTCCGTAGAATAACTACGGTTGCTTTTTTCCACAGAGATGGGAAGTAGCCAAGTTCCAGGCACTTATTGGCCAGCGACAGGAAAATTTCTGGTTTCCTATACACAGCCGTTCGACAGATGTCCGAGGTTAAGCCGTCGGCCCCTGGGGCTTTCTTAGGATTAAAGCTGTCAACGGCATGTTGCAACTCATCGTGGGTAAAAGGCGGATCATGTGTCTCATTTTGATCCTGAGCGTTTACATGATCCGCCTTGATCCTTATGTGCGCATGTTCGGGGCTGTCATCTTCTGTTTTGTCTGCCGGGTAGAATGTGTGGGCGAGGAGCTCTGCGGACTAAGTATAACCCCATTTTTGATGAGGGGTATGTCCTCGTGGCGTTTTGTTGTTCGTCCTATTACTCGGTATATACCCTCCCATACGGTTTCCTTATCTTGTTTTCCGCAGAACTCCTTCCAACTGCTTATTTGTGCTTTCTTAGCTTCCGTCTCATATTTTTCTTTTGATTTCAGGTACTCGACGACAACTGCTTCCCTCCGGTCTGGTGCTGCACAGCGGACTCTGCGTTTCCTGGTAGCGGTCTCCTTCTTCAGCCTGGCGAGCTCTTCTGACCACCATGGTAAGTTTATTCCTTTTTTTGTTTTTAATTTTGGGATATTACTATTACTTGTTTCTATTACTATGTTAGTGTATATATTTATAAATTTTTCTAATTCCTGTGTATTGTTAATTTTTTCTATTTCTATTTTGTTTATTTTATTTTCCAAAAGTTTTTTATCTAAATCTATCTGAAATTGTCCCCAATTAGCTTTCCCTGTATAATATGTCCTTGTTGTGCGTTTAACCTTCATTCCTTTCTCTCTTTTAACATTAATTTTAAATAGTATGGTGTTGTGGTCGGAGCTCGTCATGCCTTCGTCGAGTTGCCAGTCGTCCACCAGGTCCAGCAGGTCAGCCGTGCATGCTGTGACGTCTACATAACTACTGTAGACTCGGCCACCTCTGATTGTGAAGAATGAGGGAGAAGTGTTGTCGTTCAGCACCTGCAATCCCAGATTTCCGAGTGTCCCGGCCAAATCCTTGCCTCTCTCATCTTCGACTGGGCTACCCCACCACGGGCTCTTAGCGTTTGCGTCTCCTCCCATTATGATTGTTCTACCAACGCGTTGCACTATTCTACTCAATTGCTCTATATATGTGTCTATTGGGTGCGGATAGGGTTCAAAGTAAAAGGACATGGCGTGGATTTCCCACGCGCTAGTCCTGACTCTCACCACCACTATGTTAGGTGTGGTTAAGTCAGGGCACTGGACGACATCTAGGTCGTCGTCGAATATGGCAATGGCGGCTTTTACGGGGCCGTCGTCCAGTTTTGCACTTTGGAAAATCCTCGCCCCTCTATAGTCTCTCACTCGTCCCACCGCACCTACATATGGCTCTTGGAGTAGCGCAATTGCTACTTTCCTCCTTGTCGCCTCGATCATTAGTTCATTCGTAGCTAGTCCCATCCTGCGGAGGTTCGCTTGGGCGACAAGGTAGGGTCTTTCGTTGGTAGAGTCGATGGGGGCGCCCGGGACCACCTTAGCAATACGCTACGGTTAGGTTAGGTTAGGTTAGGTTAGGTTAGGTTAGGTTAGGTTAGGTTAGGTTAGGTTAGGTTAGGTTAGGTTAGGTTAGGTTAGGTTAGGTTAGGTTAGGTTAGGTTAGGTTAGGTTAGGTTAGGTTAGGTTAGGTTAGGTTAGGTTAGGTTAGGTTAGGTTAGGTTAGGTTAGGTTAGGTTAGGTTAGGTTAGGTTAGGTTAGGTTAGGTTAGGTTAGGTTAGGTTAGGTTAGGTTAGGTTAGGTTAGGTTAGGTTAGGTTAGGTTAGGTTAGGTTAGGTTAGGTTAGGTTAGGTTAGGTTAGGTTAGGTTAGGTTAGGTTAGGTTAGGTTAGGTTAGGTTAGGTTAGGTTAGGTTAGGTTAGGTTAGGTTAGGTTAGGTTAGGTTAGGTTAGGTTAGGTTAGGTTAGGTTAGGTTAGGTTAGGTTAGGTTAGGTTAGGTTAGGTTAGGTTAGGTTAGGTTAGGTTAGGTTAGGTTAGGTTAGGTTAGGTTAGGTTAGGTTAGGTTAGGTTAGGTTAGGTTAGGTTAGGTTAGGTTAGGTTAGGTTAGGTTAGGTTAGGTTAGGTTAGGTTAGGTTAGGTTAGGTTAGGTTAGGTTAGGTTAGGTTAGGTTAGGTTAGGTTAGGTTAGGTTAGGTTAGGTTAGGTTAGGTTAGGTTAGGTTAGGTTAGGTTAGGTTAGGTTAGGTTAGGTTAGGTTAGGTTAGGTTAGGTTAGGTTAGGTTAGGTTAGGTTAGGTTAGGTTAGGTTAGGTTAGGTTAGGTTAGGTTAGGTTAGGTTAGGTTAGGTTAGGTTAGGTTAGGTTAGGTTAGGTTAGGTTAGGTTAGGTTAGGTTAGGTTAGGTTAGGTTAGGTTAGGTTAGGTTAGGTTAGGTTAGGTTAGGTTAGGTTAGGTTAGGTTAGGTTAGGTTAGGTTAGGTTAGGTTAGGTTAGGTTAGGTTAGGTTAGGTTAGGTTAGGTTAGGTTAGGTTTTTTTTTTTTTTTTTTTTTTTTTTTTTTTTTTTTTTATGGCCGTCCTCCTCCGCTTATTTACCCCTGCCGTAGGCGGGGACCTTTTTTAGGTATTACGTTGAGTATCATAATTTTGAAAATTTTGCTACATCCTTGTGTAGCTTTAAACTGTTTTTTATTGGTTATGATTTTTATCAACAAATTTCTTTAAAAAATTTTTTGTTCAACGTAGTATTTAGTTAGTATGTTCATAATTGAAGATTTTTGTAACACTATTTTCTATCTTTGTTCTTGTTTTCTGGTTTTATCGTCATTAGGTAAAGTACTTATATATGTTTAATTATTTAGTAAGTATGTTTTAGTTAAGTCAATTTTGTAAATGTAATAGTTAAGCTATTTTAAAGTATATTTATTACTGCTATACAGTATTATTCTTATTTAGTAGTTTATATAAAAAATTTCATCATAGCAAGTATGTTTTGTCATTTTACTATAATATATATATAAAGTTTTTCTAATTAGTCAAGATTTATTTATTATTTTAATTCCTCTATGAATGACCTTGCAAAGACTTTTAAAATTTCGAACTTATTTTATGACACTTATAAGATGATACAATTTGCTGTAGTTGAGTTTGTTGTACCTATTTGCGGCGTGTGTGTAAACTCCTAACTCTTGGGAGTTTGGCGTTACACACACTTTTCTTAGCATTTTATAATAATCTTGGGAATAAGACTATTAACACTCAGTGTTATTTTGTCCTATTCCCTTAACACCTATTTATTTTATGCTATTATTTGTGCTAACAGCGAACAAAAGTGGTCGGATGCTACCTCGGTCTTCATTACGCAGAATGGAGGTTCCGTCAGCTTCAAGCTGTTTATAAGTTCCAGGCCACCCTCGCCCGCTGTATAGTTTGAGCACTTGATTTCCAGCATTTACGTGCATCATCTTGCTGGATGTTGTGAGGGTTTGATGGGCCATTCCCGCATCCAAATATATTGAGTGCCGGAAAGGCCCCCCAGACCCAGTCTTCGTCTGTTTCTTAATAGTCTTCCTCCGCGCTAGTCCATCAGTACACTCGAGTGCCGCCCATCCGCCGATGTTAACAGGGGCGCCCGTCTCAGCAGTACGCCACGCTGGATCTTGCAATGGCGTCCCAGCGTTTGCGTACGGGGCACTCCCCGTCAAAGGCATTGTGGTTAACTTCGGCGTACTTCGCCGTCCTGCAGTTGCGGCAGGTTGCAGTCTCCCCGGTCAGGAATGTAGGACAGTCTGCCCGGAGATGTGGGCCGGCGCAGTGGCTGCACAGGTCAGCTGACTCTGTGCAGAGCCTACGCCCATGCCCATATCCCAGGCATCGTGTACACTGCACGAGCGGGGATTGATCCTGCACCACCGCGTACTGCAAGTCGACGTGTACGCGCTTTGCTTGGGTTAACCGTTGCCACAGCTTAGGCGACACTTGAAGCACGACGCTATTTTCGTGCGGGTTTCTAGCACGCCGTCTATATTTTACCGCAGCTCTGAGGTCACTATCTGCCAGGTCACTAAGAAGGCTTGCGTTTTGCGACCTGAGAGACGCTAGTATCTCTTCGTCCTTGTGGCAACTTAAAATGTTTTTGATAATTATCAAAGGATCTTTATTTTTTGCTTCTTCGATTTTGAGATCCTTATTTTTAGATGTGATTTTATCAGTGACCTTTTTAATTTCGTCCCTAGTGCCACAACTCAGAATCACCTTTTGATTTTTAATCTTCTGGACCCGTGTGAGCTGGAATCCAGAAGTTTTGGCATCGAGAGCCTCCCTTATTTTCCCTAGGACCACTTCACTTGTATCAAAATCGTCCTCCGAGGACACAATGACGGAATGCTTCGGGCGAAGCTTTGTTGGTGTTACTGCGCCAGTAGGACCAGCCAGCACTTGAGCATACGAAGGAATAGCCTCCTGCAATGAGGATACCTTCCTTTCCGTCGTCTCACTGGTCTGGCGCAGTTCCCTCACTTCGCCCAGAAGTTTGCCGATGCTGTCAGCCTGCACATCATTGTGTCCTTCCGCGGCAAGCCCACGTTTCAGGGTCTCATTTAGGGACATCACCTTTTCGGTACTTTGCTCGATTAGGTCCATGTGCTTCCTCATCATCCTCTCCAGGGGGGAGCCTGTTAAAGATGATGAAGAGACACTCGCCCCTTCCGCCTCATCCTTCTCCCGGTTCTTTTGCTTGGTGTTGGAGTCCTGACTACTTTCGGAATCAGCCTCCTTCACCAGCTGAAACAGACGCTCAACTGCCTCTGTGACCGCAAGTTTGATGTCTGTTTTGAGATTCCGGGAGTTAGAGAGGTTGAGCTTCACTTTAAGGAGGCACGCTTTTGCCTCCGCCACCCTCTCGGAAGGTTTAGATCTAAGTCTAGCTGGTTGGCTCTCTACCGACAGTCTGTGGGCTGCTACTGGCTTGTTCTTTGGGGCGCCCAATGTAAAGGTCTTGTTAGGAGGCGAAAGGCTGCTCCGGGAGTCTTTCCCGGACTCCCACTCACCAATACTCCTCCTAACATTTGGGTGCGGGAGAGCTCCACATGCTGTCCCCACAGCGGAACCGGCCGCCGTTGAGTCCTCGTCCAATTCCTGAGACGGCTTTGTCGGAGTCCTAAGGGTGGACATAATCCTGTCCTATGTCAAACGAAAAACAAATTCTCAAAAAATAAAATATAGAAAAGGAGTTGTTTTTCCAATATTTTGTCCCTCCCAGTGTAGTCTTCCTGTACAGAGTTAACGTCACTGGGTGGGTGGGCGGGCGAAATTTTTCGCGAATTTCGCTGTTTGGAGTGTGGGGCGAGGTGCGGGCACTCCACCCGATGTCACAACACGAATAAAAATTTAAAAATGTCAAAATTTGGAAAAATTATTAAAGTTTTTCGAAAAAATTTTTTGTTTTTCTATCACCAAAATTTCTAATACTAATGTGTCTCTTTTTATGTTGCAGGTCTGGTGAGGGCTCGTGGCTGCGCGTCCGGAAAGGTATCACACACCACGGTCAGAGGATATTTTTGCAAACAAAAATCGACAATGTATGAGAATTTACTCTTAGGTATATCAACTTTTTGCTACTATGGATGGAGATGTCTAAAATTTTTCGCGAATTTCGCTGTTTGGAGTGTGGGGCGAGGTGCGGGCACTCCACCCGATGTCACAACACGAATAAAAATTTAAAAATGTCAAAATTTGGAAAAATTATTAAAGTTTTTCGAAAAAATTTTTTGTTTTTCTATCACCAAAATTTCTAATACTAATGTGTCTCTTTTTATGTTGCAGGTCTGGTGAGGGCTCGTGGCTGCGCGTCCGGAAAGGTATCACACACCACGGTCAGAGGATATTTTTGCAAACAAAAATCGACAATGTATGAGAATTTACTCTTAGGTATATCAACTTTTTGCTACTATGGATGGAGATGTCTAAAATTTTTCGCGAATTTCGCTGTTTGGAGTGTGGGGCGAGGTGCGGGCACTCCACCCGATGTCACAACACGAATAAAAATTTAAAAATGTCAAAATTTGGAAAAATTATTAAAGTTTTTCGAAAAAATTTTTTGTTTTTCTATCACCAAAATTTCTAATACTAATGTGTCTCTTTTTATGTTGCAGGTCTGGTGAGGGCTCGTGGCTGCGCGTCCGGAAAGGTATCACACACCACGGTCAGAGGATATTTTTGCAAACAAAAATCGACAATGTATGAGAATTTACTCTTAGGTATATCAACTTTTTGCTACTATGGATGGAGATGTCTAAAATTTTTCGCGAATTTCGCTGTTTGGAGTGTGGGGCGAGGTGCGGGCACTCCACCCGATGTCACAACACGAATAAAAATTTAAAAATGTCAAAATTTGGAAAAATTATTAAAGTTTTTCGAAAAAATTTTTTGTTTTTCTATCACCAAAATTTCTAATACTAATGTGTCTCTTTTTATGTTGCAGGTCTGGTGAGGGCTCGTGGCTGCGCGTCCGGAAAGGTATCACACACCACGGTCAGAGGATATTTTTGCAAACAAAAATCGACAATGTATGAGAATTTACTCTTAGGTATATCAACTTTTTGCTACTATGGATGGATATGTCTAAAATTTTTCGCGAATTTCGCTGTTTGGAGTGTGGGGCGAGGTGCGGGCACTCCACCCGATGTCACAACACGAATAAAAATTTAAAAATGTCAAAATTTGGAAAAATTATTAAAGTTTTTCGAAAAAATTTTTTGTTTTTCTATCACCAAAATTTCTAATACTAATGTGTCTCTTTTTATGTTGCAGGTCTGGTGAGGGCTCGTGGCTGCGCGTCCGGAAAGGTATCACACACCACGGTCAGAGGATATTTTTGCAAACAAAAATCGACAATGTATGAGAATTTACTCTTAGGTATATCAACTTTTTGCTACTATGGATGGAGATGTCTAAAATTTTTCGCGAATTTCGCTGTTTGGAGTGTGGGGCGAGGTGCGGGCACTCCACCCGATGTCACAACACGAATAAAAATTTAAAAATGTCAAAATTTGGAAAAATTATTAAAGTTTTTCGAAAAAATTTTTTGTTTTTCTATCACCAAAATTTCTAATACTAATGTGTCTCTTTTTATGTTGCAGGTCTGGTGAGGGCTCGTGGCTGCGCGTCCGGAAAGGTATCACACACCACGGTCAGAGGATATTTTTGCAAACAAAAATCGACGGTTAGGTTAGGTTAGGTTAGGTTAGGTTAGGTTAGGTTAGGTTAGGTTAGGTTAGGTTAGGTTAGGTTAGGTTAGGTTAGGTTAGGTTAGGTTAGGTTAGGTTAGGTTAGGTTAGGTTAGGTTAGGTTAGGTTAGGTTAGGTTAGGTTAGGTTAGGTTAGGTTAGGTTAGGTTAGGTTAGGTTAGGTTAGGTTAGGTTAGGTTAGGTTAGGTTAGGTTAGGTTAGGTTAGGTTAGGTTAGGTTAGGTTAGGTTAGGTTAGGTTAGGTTAGGTTAGGTTAGGTTAGGTTAGGTTAGGTTAGGTTAGGTTAGGTTAGGTTAGGTTAGGTTAGGTTAGGTTAGGTTAGGTTAGGTTAGGTTAGGTTAGGTTAGGTTAGGTTAGGTTAGGTTAGGTTAGGTTAGGTTAGGTTAGGTTAGGTTAGGTTAGGTTAGGTTAGGTTAGGTTAGGTTAGGTTAGGTTAGGTTAGGTTAGGTTAGGTTAGGTTAGGTTAGGTTAGGTTAGGTTAGGTTAGGTTAGGTTAGGTTAGGTTAGGTTAGGTTAGGTTAGGTTAGGTTAGGTTAGGTTAGGTTAGGTTAGGTTAGGTTAGGTTAGGTTAGGTTAGGTTAGGTTAGGTTAGGTTAGGTTAGGTTAGGTTAGGTTAGGTTAGGTTAGGTTAGGTTAGGTTAGGTTAGGTTAGGTTAGGTTAGGTTAGGTTAGGTTAGGTTAGGTTAGGTTAGGTTAGGTTAGGTTAGGTTAGGTTAGGTTAGGTTAGGTTAGGTTAGGTTAGGTTAGGTTAGGTTAGGTTAGGTTAGGTTAGGTTAGGTTAGGTTAGGTTAGGTTAGGTTAGGTTAGGTTAGGTTAGGTTAGGTTAGGTTAGGTTAGGTTAGGTTAGGTTAGGTTAGGTTAGGTTAGGTTAGGTTAGGTTAGGTTAGGTTAGGTTAGGTTAGGTTAGGTTAGGTTAGGTTAGGTTAGGTTAGGTTAGGTTAGGTTAGGTTAGGTTAGGTTAGGTTAGGTTAGGTTAGGTTAGGTTAGGTTAGGTTAGGTTAGGTTAGGTTAGGTTAGGTTAGGTTAGGTTAGGTTAGGTTAGGTTAGGTTAGGTTAGGTTAGGTTAGGTTAGGTTAGGTTAGGTTAGGTTAGGTTAGGTTAGGTTAGGTTAGGTTAGGTTAGGTTAGGTTAGGTTAGGTTAGGTTAGGTTAGGTTAGGTTAGGTTAGGTTAGGTTAGGTTAGGTTAGGTTAGGTTAGGTTAGGTTAGGTTAGGTTAGGTTAGGTTAGGTTAGGTTAGGTTAGGTTAGGTTAGGTTAGGTTAGGTTAGG
>OX421281.1:15424504-15428159 GCA_949125355.1 Agriopis leucophaearia
CCAGTGCTGTGTCACCGTCGAAGACCAGGACCACGTCATCGGCAAACGCTTGGGAGTAGTCTCTTCTCTGCTCGAGGCCTTTGAGTAATGGGTCCAGGAGGAGGTTCCACAGGATAGGACCTCCTATAGAGCCCTGGACGCAGCCTTTGTTGGTGCTCTTCGAGTGTTCCTCTCCCGCGTATCTTACGCTGACTTTGCGGTCCCGGAGATAGCTGTCCACGAGCCTTCTGATGTTTAAGGGACACTTTTCCTCGGCCAGTCGTACTTTAATGGCGGGCCACCAGGCGCTATCGAAGGCTCCCTCTATGTCCAGAGATACTACAGTGAGCAGTTTTTTCTGCTTCAATTTACACTGTATGTGCTGTACAAGGTCATAGAGGGCGTCCTCGGTGCTCTTCTGGGGCGTAAAGCCGTACTGGCGAGTACTCATCCGTTTTGTCAGGTGCCACTGCAGCCTTCTTACCAACATCTTCTCAAGTATCTTCCCCATCACCGGAAGGAGCCCTATGGGCCTGTAGGACTTTGGATTGGTATAATCATCCTTTCCAGGTTTTCGCAGGACCACCACTGTGGCTTTTTTCCAGATAATGGGGAAGTGACCGAGTTCGAGGCATTTGTTGGCAATACTGAGAAATAGTTGGGGCTCTTGGGATATGGCCTGTGTGCAGATGTCGGCTGTGAGACCATCTGCACCCGGGGCTTTCTTGGGATTGAAGCTTTCCACCGACTCTCTCAGCTCCTCCAAAGTAAACAACGGGTCATGTTGTTCATCATGATCATTATTTACTTGGTCAGCAGCCTGTCTGATCCGTCGGTGGTCAGCGTTGTCCTCGCTCTCCAAGTCCTCCGGGTAGAAGGTCTCTGCCAACAACCTGACAGATTCCTTCGGGTCCAACGTATTCCCATCCCTCGCCAGAGGCAGGTCCTCGTGCCGACTGGCAGTCCTTCCTATCACTCTGTATATACCTTGCCATACCCCCTCCTTTTCTTGTTTACTACAAAATTCTTTCCAGCTCCTGGTTTGAGCAGACTTTGCTTCTAATTCATAGCTTTCCTTTGCTTTCAGGTACTCCGCGACGACTTTGTCTCTTCGGACCGGTGCTGCACAACGGATTCTGCGCTTCATGGTGACCATATGCTTCTTCAGCGCGGCGAGCTCTTCGGACCACCAAGGTATGTTGACAACATTTTTTGATTTTAATTTAGGTATAGTTTCTTTACTTGCTTCTATTATTAAATTTATGTATATGTTTATTTTATTTTCCAAATCTGTTTTATTTATTATTTTACTAAAATCCTGACTATTAATATTATTTTCTTCTAGCAACTGGGCCACTTTCTCATGAAAGTGGCTCCAGTTTGCTTTTTTACTATTGTAAATTCGCGTTGTCCTGCTAATGTTCATACCTTTTGATCTTGTCTTCCTGATCTTAAAGATGATGGTGTTGTGATCAGAGCTCGTCACGCCTTCGTCCAAATGCCAATCTTCTACCAAGCTCAGAAGGTCCGTTGTGCAGACCGTCACGTCCACGAAGCTGCTATACAATTTGCCACCCCTAACATCAAAGTAAGTAGGGGTGGTGCCGACGTTTAGTACCTGCAAGCTCATATCTTCGAAAGCTCCTGCTACTTCTTCCCCCCGGGGATTTATGATGTCGCTGCCCCACCAAGAGTTTTTGGCGTTGGTATCACCTCCCATAATGATGGGTAGGTGGTACTGATTTCTGATCCTGCTCAGCTGCTCCAGGTATGGCTCAACCGGTTCCGGGTATGGTTCAATGTAAAAGGATACCACGAGGATCTCCCACGCTCTCGTCCTGATCTTCACCACTGTGATGTTAGGCGTGGTGAAATCAGGACACTGTATGACGTCCAAATCGTGGTCAAAGACGGCTATGGCCGCTTTTACTGGTCCGTCATCAGGTTTCACGCATTGAAAGATCCTCACTCCGGCATAATCTTTTACATGACCCACACCCCCGATATAGGGCTCCTGGAGCAATGCGAAGGCCATCTTCCTATTGTGCGCCACAAACATGAGTTCTTCGGTTGCGAGTCGTTTCCTCCGTAGATTTGCTTGGGCGACGAAGTATGGCCTCGTTTCGGATAAGTCAGGATTTCCGCCAGGGACCACCTTAGCAATACGCTACCATGGCTCGAGCCAGTGCGTCCCATTTACGCCTAATCGAGCACTCTGTGCTGAAGGCATTGTGGTCGCACTTTGCTTGCTTCGCGTGTGTGCAGTTGCAACACGACGGGGACGCGCCAGCGAGCCAGTCCGCACAGTCTACTTTCATGTGAGGGCCTCCACAATGGCTGCATTTTTCCAGTGTTTCTTTACAGAAACGCCGGCCGTGTCCATATCCGAGGCAGAGCGAGCATTGCACGAGCGGCGACTGGTCTGCAACTCGTACTCGCTGCAGGTCAATATGCACTGCCTCAGCCTGGGTCATGCGTTGCCAGAGTTTTGGGGAGACCCTCATAACGATGTGATTCATGTGCGGGTTTCTGGTCCGTTTCTTATACGCTATTTCGGTTCTGTCATCTTCTTTGCCAACGTCTTTAAAGAGGTTTCTGTTTTGGGTCCGCAGGGCCTTCAGGAGGTCTTCGTCACCAATGTGCTGAAAGACGTCCTTGAAGATCACCAGCGGATCCTTGTTCTTTACATCTTCGATGTTAAGTTCTCCTGCTTTGTTCAACCTTTCCTTAACCTTTCTCCTATCCTCTTCTGTCCTGCATCCCACTATCACTTTCCTATCTTTGGCTTTTCTGATCTTCTCTACTTGTATGCCCCCTTCTGTTGCCTTTACTGCTTTTCTTATCCTTCCTAACACCTCTTCCCCGGTTTCTGTCTCATCCTTGGCGGTGACAACCACCGAGTGCAGTGCGGTATGTACCGGGTGCTGCACCCTGGTGGTCACCGCCGCCACACTAGCATAACTCCTTTGTTCAAAATTCTCCTTAAGTAACTCTAATTTTTCGTTGTTTTCCCTGGCTAATTTGTTATTTTCCCTTATTAATTCCGTCTGTTTTTCCATAATTATTTCCAGATCCTTCATTTCATTTCTTCTTTCCGCTTCTTCCAACCTCTCCGGCTCCTTGGACTTTGCACTCGTACCTCGAGTCTCGACCGCCTCCGCCTCCCTCACCAACTGGTAGAGACGGTCGAGAGCTAGGTGCACTTCCGCCTTAATCTCTCTCTTTAGGTTGCCGGAGAGTCTGAGATTAGCTTTGGCTTTATCTACGCAGGCTTTTGCCTCCGTCATTCTGCTCACGTAGTTGGTAGTTAATTTGGGTAAGCCCCCGGTTGCCTCTGTTGATAGACTGCTGGCAGCAGCCGGTTGGAGCTTTGGAGGTACCACTGTGGTCGTCTTTTCAGGGGAGAGGGTAGGGCTCTTCCGGTTCTCCGGTTTGCCGAACTCCCACTCCCCAATGCTCTTTCGGACACTCGTTGTAAAGTTTGAGTGTCCTACTTCCTCCGTGCTCGGTCCAGCCGGGATTGTTTTGGTCGGGGTCCTGACCGTCGCCATGTCGAGTAGTGTCGAGTAGATAATGGGTGTCAAAAGTAAAATTAAATATATTATGTCAGATAGAGTAAAAATGTATAAGGTTTTTACTCTACTCTAATGAGTAAATATGTCGTAGTATCCAAACG
>OX421282.1:0-27500 GCA_949125355.1 Agriopis leucophaearia
CTAACCTAACCTAACCTAACCTAACCTAACCTAACCTAACCTAACCTAACCTAACCTAACCTAACCTAACCTAACCTAACCTAACCTAACCTAACCTAACCTAACCTAACCTAACCTAACCTAACCTAACCTAACCTAACCTAACCTAACCTAACCTAACCTAACCTAACCTAACCTAACCTAACCTAACCTAACCTAACCTAACCTAACCTAACCTAACCTAACCTAACCTAACCTAACCTAACCTAACCTAACCTAACCTAACCTAACCTAACCTAACCTAACCTAACCTAACCTAACCTAACCTAACCTAACCTAACCTAACCTAACCTAACCTAACCTAACCTAACCTAACCTAACCTAACCTAACCTAACCTAACCTAACCTAACCTAACCTAACCTAACCTAACCTAACCTAACCTAACCTAACCTAACCTAACCTAACCTAACCTAACCTAACCTAACCTAACCTAACCTAACCTAACCTAACCTAACCTAACCTAACCTAACCTAACCTAACCTAACCTAAC
Source organism: Agriopis leucophaearia (assembly GCA_949125355.1). Lineage (NCBI taxonomy): Eukaryota > Metazoa > Arthropoda > Insecta > Lepidoptera > Geometridae > Agriopis > Agriopis leucophaearia. The sequence continues at coordinate 531 of OX421282.1, forward strand.
CTAACCTAACCTAACCTAACCTAACCTAACCTAACCTAACCTAACCTAACCTAACCTAACCTAACCTAACCTAACCTAACCTAACCTAACCTAACCTAACCTAACCTAACCTAACCTAACCTAACCTAACCTAACCTAACCTAACCTAACCTAACCTAACCTAACCTAACCTAACCTAACCTAACCTAACCTAACCTAACCTAACCTAACCTAACCTAACCTAACCTAACCTAACCTAACCTAACCTAACCTAACCTAACCTAACCTAACCTAACCTAACCTAACCTAACCTAACCTAACCTAACCTAACCTAACCTAACCTAACCTAACCTAACCTAACCTAACCTAACCTAACCTAACCTAACCTAACCTAACCTAACCTAACCTAACCTAACCTAACCTAACCTAACCTAACCTAACCTAACCTAACCTAACCTAACCTAACCTAACCTAACCTAACCTAACCTAACCTAACCTAACCTAACCTAACCTAACCTAACCTAACCTAACCTAACCTAACCTAACCTAACCTAACCTAACCTAACCTAACCTAACCTAACCTAACCTAACCTAACCTAACCTAACCTAACCTAACCTAACCTAACCTAACCTAACCTAACCTAACCTAACCTAACCTAACCTAACCTAACCTAACCTAACCTAACCTAACCTAACCTAACCTAACCTAACCTAACCTAACCTAACCTAACCTAACCTAACCTAACCTAACCTAACCTAACCTAACCTAACCTAACCTAACCTAACCTAACCTAACCTAACCTAACCTAACCTAACCTAACCTAACCTAACCTAACCTAACCTAACCTAACCTAACCTAACCTAACCTAACCTAACCTAACCTAACCTAACCTAACCTAACCTAACCTAACCTAACCTAACCTAACCTAACCTAACCTAACCTAACCTAACCTAACCTAACCTAACCTAACCTAACCTAACCTAACCTAACCTAACCTAACCTAACCTAACCTAACCTAACCTAACCTAACCTAACCTAACCTAACCTAACCTAACCTAACCTAACCTAACCTAACCTAACCTAACCTAACCTAACCTAACCTAACCTAACCTAACCTAACCTAACCTAACCTAACCTAACCTAACCTAACCTAACCTAACCTAACCTAACCTAACCTAACCTAACCTAACCTAACCTAACCTAACCTAACCTAACCTAACCTAACCTAACCTAACCTAACCTAACCTAACCTAACCTAACCTAACCTAACCTAACCTAACCTAACCTAACCTAACCTAACCTAACCTAACCTAACCTAACCTAACCTAACCTAACCTAACCTAACCTAACCTAACCTAACCTAACCTAACCTAACCTAACCTAACCTAACCTAACCTAACCTAACCTAACCTAACCTAACCTAACCTAACCTAACCTAACCTAACCTAACCTAACCTAACCTAACCTAACCTAACCTAACCTAACCTAACCTAACCTAACCTAACCTAACCTAACCTAACCTAACCTAACCTAACCTAACCTAACCTAACCTAACCTAACTCTAACCTAACCTAACCTAACCTAACCTAACCTAACCTAACCTAACCTAACCTAACCTAACCTAACCTAACCTAACCTAACCTAACCTAACCTAACCTAACCTAACCTAACCTAACCTAACCTAACCTAACCTAACCTAACCTAACCTAACCTAACCTAACCTAACCTAACCTAACCTAACCTAACCTAACCTAACCTAACCTAACCTAACCTAACCTAACCTAACCTAACCTAACCTAACCTAACCTAACCTAACCTAACCTAACCTAACCTAACCTAACCTAACCTAACCTAACCTAACCTAACCTAACCTAACCTAACCTAACCTAACCTAACCTAACCTAACCTAACCTAACCTAACCTAACCTAACCTAACCTAACCTAACCTAACCTAACCTAACCTAACCTAACCTAACCTAACCTAACCTAACCTAACCTAACCTAACCTAACCTAACCTAACCTAACCTAACCTAACCTAACCTAACCTAACCTAACCTAACCTAACCTAACCTAACCTAACCTAACCTAACCTAACCTAACCTAACCTAACCTAACCTAACCTAACCTAACCTAACCTAACCTAACCTAACCTAACCTAACCTAACCTAACCTAACCTAACCTAACCTAACCTAACCTAACCTAACCTAACCTAACCTAACCTAACCTAACCTAACCTAACCTAACCTAACCTAACCTAACCTAACCTAACCTAACCTAACCTAACCTAACCTAACCTAACCTAACCTAACCTAACCTAACCTAACCTAACCTAACCTAACCTAACCTAACCTAACCTAACCTAACCTAACCTAACCTAACCTAACCTAACCTAACCTAACCTAACCTAACCTAACCTAACCTAACCTAACCTAACCTAACCTAACCTAACCTAACCTAACCTAACCTAACCTAACCTAACCTAACCTAACCTAACCTAACCTAACCTAACCTAACCTAACCTAACCTAACCTAACCTAACCTAACCTAACCTAACCTAACCTAACCTAACCTAACCTAACCTAACCTAACCTAACCTAACCTAACCTAACCTAACCTAACCTAACCTAACCTAACCTAACCTAACCTAACCTAACCTAACCTAACCTAACCTAACCTAACCTAACCTAACCTAACCTAACCTAACCTAACCTAACCTAACCTAACCTAACCTAACCTAACCTAACCTAACCTAACCTAACCTAACCTAACCTAACCTAACCTAACCTAACCTAACCTAACCTAACCTAACCTAACCTAACCTAACCTAACCTAACCTAACCTAACCTAACCTAACCTAACCTAACCTAACCTAACCTAACCTAACCTAACCTAACCTAACCTAACCTAACCTAACCTAACCTAACCTAACCTAACCTAACCTAACCTAACCTAACCTAACCTAACCTAACCTAACCTAACCTAACCTAACCTAACCTAACCTAACCTAACCTAACCTAACCTAACCTAACCTAACCTAACCTAACCTAACCTAACCTAACCTAACCTAACCTAACCTAACCTAACCTAACCTAACCTAACCTAACCTAACCTAACCTAACCTAACCTAACCTAACCTAACCTAACCTAACCTAACCTAACCTAACCTAACCTAACCTAACCTAACCTAACCTAACCTAACCTAACCTAACCTAACCTAACCTAACCTAACCTAACCTAACCTAACCTAACCTAACCTAACCTAACCTAACCTAACCTAACCTAACCTAACCTAACCTAACCTAACCTAACCTAACCTAACCTAACCTAACCTAACCTAACCTAACCTAACCTAACCTAACCTAACCTAACCTAACCTAACCTAACCTAACCTAACCTAACCTAACCTAACCTAACCTAACCTAACCTAACCTAACCTAACCTAACCTAACCTAACCTAACCTAACCTAACCTAACCTAACCTAACCTAACCTAACCTAACCTAACCTAACCTAACCTAACCTAACCTAACCTAACCTAACCTAACCTAACCTAACCTAACCTAACCTAACCTAACCTAACCTAACCTAACCTAACCTAACCTAACCTAACCTAACCTAACCTAACCTAACCTAACCTAACCTAACCTAACCTAACCTAACCTAACCTAACCTAACCTAACCTAACCTAACCTAACCTAACCTAACCTAACCTAACCTAACCTAACCTAACCTAACCTAACCTAACCTAACCTAACCTAACCTAACCTAACCTAACCTAACCTAACCTAACCTAACCTAACCTAACCTAACCTAACCTAACCTAACCTAACCTAACCTAACCTAACCTAACCTAACCTAACCTAACCTAACCTAACCTAACCTAACCTAACCTAACCTAACCTAACCTAACCTAACCTAACCTAACCTAACCTAACCTAACCTAACCTAACCTAACCTAACCTAACCTAACCTAACCTAACCTAACCTAACCTAACCTAACCTAACCTAACCTAACCTAACCTAACCTAACCTAACCTAACCTAACCTAACCTAACCTAACCTAACCTAACCTAACCTAACCTAACCTAACCTAACCTAACCTAACCTAACCTAACCTAACCTAACCTAACCTAACCTAACCTAACCTAACCTAACCTAACCTAACCTAACCTAACCTAACCTAACCTAACCTAACCTAACCTAACCTAACCTAACCTAACCTAACCTAACCTAACCTAACCTAACCTAACCTAACCTAACCTAACCTAACCTAACCTAACCTAACCTAACCTAACCTAACCTAACCTAACCTAACCTAACCTAACCTAACCTAACCTAACCTAACCTAACCTAACCTAACCTAACCTAACCTAACCTAACCTAACCTAACCTAACCTAACCTAACCTAACCTAACCTAACCTAACCTAACCTAACCTAACCTAACCTAACCTAACCTAACCTAACCTAACCTAACCTAACCTAACCTAACCTAACCTAACCTAACCTAACCTAACCTAACCTAACCTAACCTAACCTAACCTAACCTAACCTAACCTAACCTAACCTAACCTAACCTAACCTAACCTAACCTAACCTAACCTAACCTAACCTAACCTAACCTAACCTAACCTAACCTAACCTAACCTAACCTAACCTAACCTAACCTAACCTAACCTAACCTAACCTAACCTAACCTAACCTAACCTAACCTAACCTAACCTAACCTAACCTAACCTAACCTAACCTAACCTAACCTAACCTAACCTAACCTAACCTAACCTAACCTAACCTAACCTAACCTAACCTAACCTAACCTAACCTAACCTAACCTAACCTAACCTAACCTAACCTAACCTAACCTAACCTAACCTAACCTAACCTAACCTAACCTAACCTAACCTAACCTAACCTAACCTAACCTAACCTAACCTAACCTAACCTAACCTAACCTAACCTAACCTAACCTAACCTAACCTAACCTAACCTAACCTAACCTAACCTAACCTAACCTAACCTAACCTAACCTAACCTAACCTAACCTAACCTAACCTAACCTAACCTAACCTAACCTAACCTAACCTAACCTAACCTAACCTAACCTAACCTAACCTAACCTAACCTAACCTAACCTAACCTAACCTAACCTAACCTAACCTAACCTAACCTAACCTAACCTAACCTAACCTAACCTAACCTAACCTAACCTAACCTAACCTAACCTAACCTAACCTAACCTAACCTAACCTAACCTAACCTAACCTAACCTAACCTAACCTAACCTAACCTAACCTAACCTAACCTAACCTAACCTAACCTAACCTAACCTAACCTAACCTAACCTAACCTAACCTAACCTAACCTAACCTAACCTAACCTAACCTAACCTAACCTAACCTAACCTAACCTAACCTAACCTAACCTAACCTAACCTAACCTAACCTAACCTAACCTAACCTAACCTAACCTAACCTAACCTAACCTAACCTAACCTAACCTAACCTAACCTAACCTAACCTAACCTAACCTAACCTAACCTAACCTAACCTAACCTAACCTAACCTAACCTAACCTAACCTAACCTAACCTAACCTAACCTAACCTAACCTAACCTAACCTAACCTAACCTAACCTAACCTAACCTAACCTAACCTAACCTAACCTAACCTAACCTAACCTAACCTAACCTAACCTAACCTAACCTAACCTAACCTAACCTAACCTAACCTAACCTAACCTAACCTAACCTAACCTAACCTAACCTAACCTAACCTAACCTAACCTAACCTAACCTAACCTAACCTAACCTAACCTAACCTAACCTAACCTAACCTAACCTAACCTAACCTAACCTAACCTAACCTAACCTAACCTAACCTAACCTAACCTAACCTAACCTAACCTAACCTAACCTAACCTAACCTAACCTAACCTAACCTAACCTAACCTAACCTAACCTAACCTAACCTAACCTAACCTAACCTAACCTAACCTAACCTAACCTAACCTAACCTAACCTAACCTAACCTAACCTAACCTAACCTAACCTAACCTAACCTAACCTAACCTAACCTAACCTAACCTAACCTAACCTAACCTAACCTAACCTAACCTAACCTAACCTAACCTAACCTAACCTAACCTAACCTAACCTAACCTAACCTAACCTAACCTAACCTAACCTAACCTAACCTAACCTAACCTAACCTAACCTAACCTAACCTAACCTAACCTAACCTAACCTAACCTAACCTAACCTAACCTAACCTAACCTAACCTAACCTAACCTAACCTAACCTAACCTAACCTAACCTAACCTAACCTAACCTAACCTAACCTAACCTAACCTAACCTAACCTAACCTAACCTAACCTAACCTAACCTAACCTAACCTAACCTAACCTAACCTAACCTAACCTAACCTAACCTAACCTAACCTAACCTAACCTAACCTAACCTAACCTAACCTAACCTAACCTAACCTAACCTAACCTAACCTAACCTAACCTAACCTAACCTAACCTAACCTAACCTAACCTAACCTAACCTAACCTAACCTAACCTAACCTAACCTAACCTAACCTAACCTAACCTAACCTAACCTAACCTAACCTAACCTAACCTAACCTAACCTAACCTAACCTAACCTAACCTAACCTAACCTAACCTAACCTAACCTAACCTAACCTAACCTAACCTAACCTAACCTAACCTAACCTAACCTAACCTAACCTAACCTAACCTAACCTAACCTAACCTAACCTAACCTAACCTAACCTAACCTAACCTAACCTAACCTAACCTAACCTAACCTAACCTAACCTAACCTAACCTAACCTAACCTAACCTAACCTAACCTAACCTAACCTAACCTAACCTAACCTAACCTAACCTAACCTAACCTAACCTAACCTAACCTAACCTAACCTAACCTAACCTAACCTAACCTAACCTAACCTAACCTAACCTAACCTAACCTAACCTAACCTAACCTAACCTAACCTAACCTAACCTAACCTAACCTAACCTAACCTAACCTAACCTAACCTAACCTAACCTAACCTAACCTAACCTAACCTAACCTAACCTAACCTAACCTAACCTAACCTAACCTAACCTAACCTAACCTAACCTAACCTAACCTAACCTAACCTAACCTAACCTAACCTAACCTAACCTAACCTAACCTAACCTAACCTAACCTAACCTAACCTAACCTAACCTAACCTAACCTAACCTAACCTAACCTAACCTAACCTAACCTAACCTAACCTAACCTAACCTAACCTAACCTAACCTAACCTAACCTAACCTAACCTAACCTAACCTAACCTAACCTAACCTAACCTAACCTAACCTAACCTAACCTAACCTAACCTAACCTAACCTAACCTAACCTAACCTAACCTAACCTAACCTAACCTAACCTAACCTAACCTAACCTAACCTAACCTAACCTAACCTAACCTAACCTAACCTAACCTAACCTAACCTAACCTAACCTAACCTAACCTAACCTAACCTAACCTAACCTAACCTAACCTAACCTAACCTAACCTAACCTAACCTAACCTAACCTAACCTAACCTAACCTAACCTAACCTAACCTAACCTAACCTAACCTAACCTAACCTAACCTAACCTAACCTAACCTAACCTAACCTAACCTAACCTAACCTAACCTAACCTAACCTAACCTAACCTAACCTAACCTAACCTAACCTAACCTAACCTAACCTAACCTAACCTAACCTAACCTAACCTAACCTAACCTAACCTAACCTAACCTAACCTAACCTAACCTAACCTAACCTAACCTAACCTAACCTAACCTAACCTAACCTAACCTAACCTAACCTAACCTAACCTAACCTAACCTAACCTAACCTAACCTAACCTAACCTAACCTAACCTAACCTAACCTAACCTAACCTAACCTAACCTAACCTAACCTAACCTAACCTAACCTAACCTAACCTAACCTAACCTAACCTAACCTAACCTAACCTAACCTAACCTAACCTAACCTAACCTAACCTAACCTAACCTAACCTAACCTAACCTAACCTAACCTAACCTAACCTAACCTAACCTAACCTAACCTAACCTAACCTAACCTAACCTAACCTAACCTAACCTAACCTAACCTAACCTAACCTAACCTAACCTAACCTAACCTAACCTAACCTAACCTAACCTAACCTAACCTAACCTAACCTAACCTAACCTAACCTAACCTAACCTAACCTAACCTAACCTAACCTAACCTAACCTAACCTAACCTAACCTAACCTAACCTAACCTAACCTAACCTAACCTAACCTAACCTAACCTAACCTAACCTAACCTAACCTAACCTAACCTAACCTAACCTAACCTAACCTAACCTAACCTAACCTAACCTAACCTAACCTAACCTAACCTAACCTAACCTAACCTAACCTAACCTAACCTAACCTAACCTAACCTAACCTAACCTAACCTAACCTAACCTAACCTAACCTAACCTAACCTAACCTAACCTAACCTAACCTAACCTAACCTAACCTAACCTAACCTAACCTAACCTAACCTAACCTAACCTAACCTAACCTAACCTAACCTAACCTAACCTAACCTAACCTAACCTAACCTAACCTAACCTAACCTAACCTAACCTAACCTAACCTAACCTAACCTAACCTAACCTAACCTAACCTAACCTAACCTAACCTAACCTAACCTAACCTAACCTAACCTAACCTAACCTAACCTAACCTAACCTAACCTAACCTAACCTAACCTAACCTAACCTAACCTAACCTAACCTAACCTAACCTAACCTAACCTAACCTAACCTAACCTAACCTAACCTAACCTAACCTAACCTAACCTAACCTAACCTAACCTAACCTAACCTAACCTAACCTAACCTAACCTAACCTAACCTAACCTAACCTAACCTAACCTAACCTAACCTAACCTAACCTAACCTAACCTAACCTAACCTAACCTAACCTAACCTAACCTAACCTAACCTAACCTAACCTAACCTAACCTAACCTAACCTAACCTAACCTAACCTAACCTAACCTAACCTAACCTAACCTAACCTAACCTAACCTAACCTAACCTAACCTAACCTAACCTAACCTAACCTAACCTAACCTAACCTAACCTAACCTAACCTAACCTAACCTAACCTAACCTAACCTTTTTTTTTTTTTTTTTTTTTTTTTTTTAACCCAGGAAAATCCTTGATGGATACCACCGGCCCCCGGGGGGGAGGCAGGGTGGTTATGTGGGAATCTCCGCCAGAAGGGCGGCCTACCCACTAAAAACCTGGGGTGTTCCCTCGGATCACCATATGTCGGGGCCGCGGGCTCGCTCTCGCACTCACCGCAGCCCCGGCAGGCGCTGGTCCAGCGGACCCCTTCTCCAGGAGCTTAGGGCTCCTTCCCTCACCGATGGCGATGTGTCGGAACACCTGACACATCGCCCATCCTCAGGACTCTTCAAGCTGGGCGTCGTGTTCCCCCGAACCCGGCGCCCAGAGCCCTCGCTGGGGACTGGAGAGGGCCACGAGTGGCCGTCGCCAGTGCCCAGCCGTTACTTCCTAGGACACATCCATCCCACCCAGCGCTGTGCCAGCGCGAAGGGGAGGGGGTGCCTTGGCCAGGACTATTGGTCCCTTTGCAGCCTTCGTCGTTTTCTTGGGAGGCGGAGTGCATCCGCTTGATCCCACTCGGTGCTCGGCCGGCTTTCCTGCTGCCGCGCATACTGCGCAGTGCGGCTCGGCCGAGCAACCGCTCGCCTTGTGACCAGGTTGGCCACATTTGAAACAGAGGTTGCTTCTGTCAGCTTCAGCCTTGCACTGCTCCCGGACGTGCCCCACTTCAAGGCACCGGAAGCAGCGCATGGGCTTTGGCGTCAGCAATCTCACCGCCGCCGCAACCCATCCCACCAGGAGTCGGCCTCCCGCCAACACTTTCTTGGCTGCAGCCACCGGGCAGCGCACAAAAGTGGTGCCCAGGCCCGCAGCGTTGCGGCGGATTTCGCCGACTTTGACCGCGTCAGGGCGGCACTCCCCGGCGCGGGCAATCGCCTCCGCCACCTCCTCACCGGTGACAGAGTCATCCAGGCAGGCAATGCGCAGATCCGCACATTTCACCGGCCTGGTGACTCTGAGTTCATCGTCCGGGAACATCTCCCTCAGCTTTGCAGCGAGGGAGTCCGCCTTGTCCCCGCTTGACTCGCCCCGGACCTCGAGCATTCGGGCGCCAGTCACTGCCTGGCGAAACCCGAGCTGCCCGATCCCGAGCGAGGCCAAGTTGATAGTTTGCTTTGCTTTCAGCAAAGCCTTCGTGTAGGAGAGGCCCTTCTCCGCACCCTTGGGCAAAATCGTCAGCACGACGGCGGACGATTTTGGGGCTCGGAGTTTAGGTTGCCTCTCCTTATCCTTATCCTTGTCCTGGGCGGCGCGGCGCGGCTGCGCGGCTCTCGTTTGGGGCTGAGGCCCCTGCGAGGGGGCCGGTGTTGCCACGACGCCGCCCTTCTTCGCCTTGCGGCCCCTCCTGGCCACCTCCACCCAGCTCACGCCGGGCTGGACCTTGGCCATTTGGGGCGTTTCACGTCCGGTGTTAGTGGCCGCAAGCTGTTTGCCTTTGGCCACTGTGTCCTTTCCAGTTTTCCCCTTCTTACCCTTAGTACCCTTACGGGTTTCAGGGGGAAGGGGATGCGTCTCGTCCAAGACCACAGGCATACCCAACGAGCCGGCCGCTGGAGTCGGGACCTTACGGAATTCGTTCCTCCGGTCCACTACTGCAACAGAAGCCAAAGAGCTTGTGGGTTTCCCGCGGTCAGCAGCAAGAGGGGGGCGGGTGCGCGGCTCGGGCAGGAGGCGTTCCTCCAAGGCCCCTAGCCGCGCACTCAGAATTCCCCCGACCTGTCGCAGAATGCTCTGCGTCAGGTCCTCGTCCGCAGTCTGCGACCCAGCCCTGCCAGACGATGACTGTCCGGAGGGCGGGAGCGCAGAGGCAGCTCGCGCTTGCTGCATCTCATTGCGGAGCTCCACTATCTCCTTCCGGAGCTCCTTTACCTCGTCCTGCAGGCGCACGTTGGCAGCCTGCAGCCTTTTTGTCTCATCAGACGAGGACCTCCTTCGGAGATCCTCTACGGCCTCCTTAATGGAGGCGGCCGCATCTTTCAGTGCACGCACAAACGTGCCCTTCATGTGCTTGGACTTCGTGGCCACCGATTCGATGATGGCCACGGAGTCCAGGACCTTTCTATTCAGTTCGACGGCCAGGGGCTCATCCCCCTGCTCCGTCGACGCTGAAGACTCGGAGAGTCGGCTTGTAGCAACTCTGAGACGGTGCGTCCGGGCCATTTCAGCAACCTCTTGCTCGGCCCGGAGCTCCATCTCCTCTCGCTTCGCAGCTACGAGAGCCGCCTTAGCTTGGGCAAGGCCGACATACTGGCCCGTAGTGGGCGGTCGGCCTCTGCCTCTCTTTTCCTTCACGGCGACGACTTTCGCAGCCGGAGCATCTGACCCGCTATCAGAGCCCGAGTGGCTGCCGTCGCCGTGCCTCCGTGAGCGTGGTCTGCCACGCTTCCGTCTGTCGCTTGGTGTCAGTGAACCCACTGACTCCATGCTCAAACACGATGAGTCAGACTCATCCAGTTCGGGGACTTGCCCCTTTCCCTCGGTAAAATGTGAAATAATAAAATCTTTGTTGGACATTTTTGTTCCCACGAGTATGGGGGAAATATGAGGTCCACCCGGGCAGTGCCCCCTGTACCCGGGTAAGTCTACGGGCTTAACCCGCGCAGAGCTTCGACTGGACTCCCGCGGGGAACGCAGTGACGACCAACCTACCCAGTGGCCATGCAGATCCTCGCGCTGCGTCGTCGCTTGATCTTTGGGGTGATTTTTTATAGAGGTTTTCTTCCTCGCGGCCCGGGCGGTTAAGCCAAGACCCTCGGTCCCATCGCATGCGCCAAAACATGACTGGCGCAGCAAATGAGGTTCCGATTTTCCGACGATAAGCCCGGCAGTAGTGCTAGTACATACCGGGCTCGTCCCTCACCGCTCGTCAGCCACGAGCCTCGCCCATCCACTGTGTCCTCTGCTAATCAGAGGGACACGCGGAGGGCCCTCAGCACAGGCACCACTGCCTGTTCTGCTCGGCTAGGCCGAGCCCTTCCCCAGCTTCTGCACGTGCTCCTAATAAAAGCTTAGGGGCGCGCGCAGAAGTTCCCCTCCCCAGTCCGGACTTTAGCTACGGCCAACAAGATCCCCGATCCATATCGGGAGAAGTTATTGACCGTACCCAGGGTGCACCCGCCAATCCAGTACTATACCTCCGGATTGAGAATTCACGGAGGATAGTAGTGGATGAGCTTCGAGGAGGTAGCCGGCACCGCACCCCAACCTAACCTAACCTAACCTAACCTAACCTAACCTAACCTAACCTAACCTAACCTAACCTAACCTAACCTAACCTAACCTAACCTAACCTTTTTTTTTTTTTTTTTTTTTTTAACCCAGGAAAATCCTTGATGGATACCACCGGCCCCCGGGGGGAGGCAGGGTGGTTATGTGGGAATCTCCGCCAGAAGGGCGGCCTACCCACTAAAAACCTGGAGTGTTCCCTCGAATCGCCATTTGTCGGGGCCGCGGGCTCGCTCTCGCACTCACCGCAGCCCCAGCAGGCGCTGGTCGTATGGACCCCTTCTAAAGGGAGCTTAGGGCTCCTCCCTCACTGATGGCGATGTGTCGGAACACGTGACACATCGCCCATCCTCAGGACTCTTCAAGCTGGGCGTCGTGTTCCCCCGAACCCGGCGCCCAGAGTCCTCGCTGGGGACTGGAGAGGGCCACGAGTGGCCGTCGCCAGTGCCCAGTTAATTCTCCTTCTGCAGGACGCGCCCCTTTGCGTCTTTTAGGGGGCGGTCATGCGCCAGCAGCTTTTCAGCTACTGTTACCGGGCAGCGCAAGTGTATTTTGCCCAGGCCTGTAGCGTCATCGTCTTCAATTTTGGTGAGCTTCATCTCCCGATGACGACACCCCATCACGCCCTCTATCGCCTCCAGCACTTCCTGCCAGGCGACATAGCCTCGCAGGCGGCTGATGCGCAGAATCGCGAATCCCGCGTCAGCGCAGGGCAGCTCCATTATGGCCGGCTTATTCTGCGGCTTTGCGGCAGAGGAGTCCACCCCGCCGTCGCCCGACTCGCCCCGCTTCTCGGGCACTCGTGTGTCACTGTCCACATCCGTAACCTCCATCCTCTCCGGCGCCGCGTTAGCGCGGGGAGGAGGAGGCGTCTTCACTGGGACCGTGGTCTTCCCCTTCCTCTTGGGAGGCGGGACACATCCGCTGGCTCCCATGCGATGCTCGGCCGGCTTTCCTGCAGTTGCGCATACTGCGCAGTGCGGCTCGGCCGAGCAACCACCCGCCTTGTGTCCAGGCTGGCCGCAGTGGAAGCAGAGTGTACTCCTGTCCACTACCGCCTTGCACTGCTCCCGAACATGCCCCACTTCAAGGCACCGGAAGCAGCGCATGGGTCTCGGTTTCAGCAACCTGACTGACGCCGAGACCCATCCCACGAGAAGGCGGTCCCCCGCCAACACCTTTTTGGCTGCAGTCACCGGGCAACGCACGAAAACGGTGCCCAGGCCTGCAGCATTTCGGCGGATTTCGCCTACCTTGACCGCGTCGGGGCGACAGTCCCCGGCGCGGGCAATCGCCCCCGCCAACTCCTCTCCGGTGACAGAGTCATCCAGGCAGGAAATGCGCAGGTCTGCGCACTTGACCGGCCTGGTGACTCTGAGTTCCGTATCAGGGAATAACTCTCTCAGCTTTTCAGCGAGGGAGTCCGCCTTTTCCTCACTTGACTCGCCCTGGATCTCGAGCATTCGGGCGCCAGTCACCGCCTGGCGAAACCCGAGCCGCTCGATCCCGAGCGAGGCCAAGTTTATGGTGGCTTTTGCCTTAAGCAAGGCCTTCGCATAGGAGAGGCCCTTCTCCACACCCCCAGGCTGAATCGTCAGCACAACGGCAGACGATTTTGGGGCGCGGAGTTTAGGTTGCCTCTCCTTTTCCGACTTCTTCTTGGCGGCGTTGCGTGGCTGCGCGGCTCTCGTTTGGGGCTGAGGCCCCTGCGAGGGGGCCGGTGTTGCCACGACGCCGCCCTTCTTCTCCTTGCGGCCCCTCCTGGCCACCTCCACCCAGCTCACGCCGGGCTGGACCTTGGCCGTTCGGGGTGTGTCTTCTCCAGTATTGGTGGCCGCGGGCTTTTTGCCCTTGGCCACAGTGTCTATTCCGGGTTTGCCCTTCTTCCCCTTCTTACCCTTGCGGGTTTCAGGGGGGAAGGGCTGCGTCTCATCTAAGACCGACGGCATACCCGACGAGCTGGGCTGCGTGGGTTTCCGTTGGTCGGCAGCAAGTGGGGGGCGAGTGCGAGGTTCGGGCAAGAGGCGCTCCTCTAGGGCCTCAAACCGCGCACTCATCATTCCCCCGACCTGGCGCAGAATGGCCTGCGTCAGGTCCTCGTTGGCAGTCCCCTGCGCACCAGCCCTGCCGGGCGAAGATCGCCCGGGGGGCAGAGTCGCAGGGGAAGCTTGCGCTGCAGACATTTCTTTCCGGAGCTCCGCCATCTCCTTCCGGAGCTCCTTGACCTCGTCCTGCAGGCGCGAGTTGGCAGCCTGCAGCCTCTTCGTCTCGTCCGATGAGGACCTCTTTTGGAGATCCTCTACGGCCTCCTTAATGGAGGCGGTCGCGTCTTTCAGGGCACGCACAAACGTGCCCTTAATGTTCTTGGACTTCGTGGCCACCGATTCGATGATGGCCACGGAGTCCAAGACCCTCTTACTTAGCTCGACGGCCAGGGGCTCATCCCCCTGCTCCGTCGACACCGAGGACTCTGAGAGTCGGCTTGAAGCCGCTCTCGACAGATGGTACGTCCGGGCCATTTCTGCAACCTCTTGCTCGGCCCGGAGCTCCATCTCCTGTCGTTTCGCGACCACGAGAGCCGCTTTAGCCTGGGCGAGGCCGGCATATTCGCCCGTAGTGGGCGGTCGGCCTCTGCCCCGCTTCTCCTTCGCAGCGGCGACCTTCGCAGCCGGGGCATCCGACCCGCTGTCGGAGCCCGAACGGCTGCCGTCGCCGTGCCTCTTCGATCGTGGTCTCCCACGCTTCCGTCCTTCGCATGGTGACTGTGATCCCACAGACACCATGCTCAAGCTCGATGAGCCATCGGACTCATCATCATGTTCGGGGACTGGCCCCTTTCCCTCATTACGTGAAATAATTAAATCTTTTTTCTTCATTTTTGTTCCCACGAGTAGGGCCGATATAAAAAGTACACTCCCGGGTGACGCCCATTCCGGGAGCAAGGGTACATACTATGGAGGTCCCCTGGTATCCATAGGTTTTTACGGGTGTTCTCCCGGGTTTTTTGTTTCGAGCTTGCCTGCTCTGGGACCGGCCAATGAAGGCAAGTCCCCTTCGGCCCTAACACATGCGCACCACGTACCACCCTTACCGCTAACGGGGGTCTTTGTGGTGGCAGTGCGGAACCGGATGGAGGGAGAGCGTACCTCCCCCCGTGAACGCTGGCCAGAGGATTTCTCCCCAGGCCCGCTCGGCGGCAGTGTAAGTGCACACCAAGCACATCCCTCATTTCGCACCGCCCATCCACTGTGCCCTCTGCTAATCAGAGGGACACGCGGAGGGCCCTGTGCGTAGGCACCACTGCCTGTTCTGCTCGGCTAGGCCGAGCCCTTCCCCAGCTTCTGCACGCGCTCCTAATAAAAGCTTAGGGGCGCGCACAGAAGTTCCCCTCCCCAGTCCGGACTTTAGCTACGGCCAACAAGATCCCCGATCCATATCGGGAGAAGTTATTGACCGTACCCAGGGTGCACCCGCCAATCCAGTACCATACCTCCGGATTGAGAGTTCACGGAGGATAGTAGTGGATGAGCTTCGAGGAGGTAGCCGGCACCGCACCCCAACCTAACCTAACCTAACCTAACCTAACCTAACCTAACCTAACCTAACCTAACCTAACCTAACCTAACCTAACCTAACCTAACCTAACCTTTTTTTTTTTTTTTTTTTTTTTTTTTTACTTGGGGAAATGCCTTGATGCATACCCGCTCGTGTGGGGACACGAGCGGGTTATGTTGGACTCCAACGCCACGGCCGCGGCCATAGCGCTAATACCAACTAAAACCCCAAGGTGTTTCACGTCGTCGGCAAGTCGGACGGGGCCACGGGACCATGCAGAGTATGCACCGCAGCCCCATCACGCCGATTGTCCCCCTTTAGGCGGACCCGTCTCGGGAGGGGGAGGCAGGCCACCCCCTTCCCACTTCGTGGCGACGCGCCGAAACACCTGGCGCGTCGACCACCTCTGGAGGGCCCAGTCACGTTAGGTGACTAAGGAGGGGCAGCGGATGTCCCCACATCCGCCACCCCAGACCCTCCGAGCGGAGACGGCGTGCGGTCTCGAGTTGCACGCCTCCGTCTCCGCCCCCTCCGGAGCGGGTGAGCGAGAGGATCTCTCTCTCTCTCCCGCTCTTCGGCCTCTCTCTGCGACATCACCTCTTCGCAGAAAGAGGCCATCACCTCCCAGGACCTCTCGTCGGCGACCATCTTTGCTAAGATGTTCGCCAACGAGAGGTCCCCACCCATTTCCGCGGCCAAGAACAGCCGCAGATCAGCCGCCCCCGGGCATGCCTCCAGCACGTGTTGCGCCGTTTCCTCGGCGCAGCCACACTGGTGGCACTCCGGAGTCTCCTCTCTCCGGGCCACGCGGTGCAGGTACCTCCCGAAGCAACCGTGCCCCGAGAGGACCTGCGTCAACCTGAAGGAGAGACTCCCATGGCCGCGGTGCACCCATTCCCCCAGCACGGGTCGGATCGCCTCTAGGAGCCGGACAGCTCCGGCTCCCCTCCTCTGGACCAAGGCGATCCGCAAACTCCACGACTCGAGGGCGGCGTCTCTCGCCCTCTTCCGCCACTGCTCGACCTCCCGCGGGACAGGTCGAAGGTCCTCCGCACGTGCGCGCGCTCTGCGCCAGTACACGGAGGAGAGGACCTCAGCCTCTAAGTCCCACGGGAGGGAGCCGGCCAGGGCACACGCCACCTCGTGGGAGAGTGTGCGATACCCCCGACACACCCTCACCGCCATTACCCTCTGGCCCCTGTGGAGCTGGGCGACCTCCCTCGGGCCCATGGATCCGGCCCATATGGGAGCCGCGTAGAGAGCCATGGACCGAACCACCGCCATATACAGACGGCGACAGCTCCCCCCTCCTCCCCCGAGGTTCGGAAGGAGGCGGCTCAACGCAGCAGCCGTCCCCACGACCCTCGGGGTCAAACCCTCAAAGTGGGCCCCGAACTTCCACCTGCTGTCGAGCACGACGCCGAGATATTTCAGCGTCGTGCCGACAGCAATGGTGGTCCCGCCCACAACTATTGTTGAGCCCGCAGGCGGCGCCCTCCGAGGCCCATGGAAACAGATGGCCTCGGATTTTTGGAGCGCCACCTCCAGGCCCAACCGCCGGATCCTGGCCACCACCGCGGCGACCGCGGCAGTGGCCAGGACGGACGCTTCTCTAAACGTCCGCCCCCGGGCAGTAACCAAAGTGTCGTCAGCGTAACAAACGACGCCGACGCCACGAAGGTTAGCGCCCCTCAGCACCCAATCATACCCGACGTTCCACAGGGTGGGGCCCAGTACAGACCCCTGTGGAACTCCACGGGTCATGGGGCTCCGGCCTTCTCCGTCCTTTGTGGGGTAGACTACCTCCCGATTCGAGAGGTAGTCCCCCACCAGGCGTCGGAGGTACTGGGGTACCTTGTGGTATCCCAGCGCCCCCAATATTACACTCCAGGGCAGCGTGTTGAAGGCATTGGCGATGTCAAGAGACACCGCCAACATCACGCCGCCGCTGGAACACGCCTCGTCGGAGAGGTCGCGGACGTACGATATGGCATCGACCGTCGAGCGACCTCTCCGAAACCCAAACTGCGTGTCGGCCAGATCCGGGCCGATATCCTCCAGGTGCTTGACGAGGCGGGCATTCACCACTCGCTCCAGGAGCTTGCCCGCCTCGTCAAGCAGCACTATTGGCCGATACCCCGCCGGCTGGTCCGTTGGGCGCCCCGCTTTCCTTAAGAGGACGAGTCGACCTGTCTTCCACCGCCCGGGGAACTTTCCTTCCCGCAGGCAGCGGTCGAACAGCGTCCTCAGCCGCTCCCCTAATTCCTCTTGGACGAGGGCCCACGCGCGACCGGGAATCCCATCTGGCCCCGGTGCCGTGTTTTTGGCCCTCATCCTGAGGACGGCCGCTCCCAGCTCGCCCTGTGAGACTTCGGGAGCCTCTTCCTCCACCTCCGCGGCAGGCGTCGGCAGGGCGGGAGGGACGAATTCAGTCCCCGGACTACCGGGGAACAGTCCCTCAACCACCCGCCGGAGGACCGCCGGCTCCAGGGTGCTGGTCACTGGAGGGGCCCAGGGTCGCAGTTTCTGGCGAGCCCACTTGTAGGGCCGCCCCCACGGGTCCCTCTCCAGCGACTCGAGCAGTTCTGCCCAGGCCTGTGCCTTGGCCTGGCTGATCGCCACGCGGAGGGCCTTGCACGCCTCTCTGTAGGTGATGTAGAGGCGGTCAAGCTCCTCCGCGTCCTGCACCCTTCTCCGGCGGTGCCGCTGGTAGCGGCGGCGCCCCTCCAGACACTGGCGGCGGAGCACGGCGATCCCCTCGTTCCACCAGTAGACCTGGCGCTTGGACTGCGGAGGCCTCGCACGCGGCATGGCGGCATCGCACACGTGCGCCACGGCCTCACACAGACCGTCAGCTGCGGCGTCCAGGTCTACGGTTTCAGAGGGGGGGGCATTCCACGTCTGGACAATTGCGGCTTGCCGCAACAAATCTGTGTCCAGACGTGTCAGCGCCCAGCGCCGCCCAACTGCAGGAGGCAATCGCGGGCCCCGTCCCATCAACGACGAGGAGACGCTGAATCGGATATACCGATGGTCGGAGAGCGTCTCCTCGTCCACCAGGACCTCCCAGTCCCGGACACGTGCTGCGAGCTCAGGGGTGGCAAGTGTCACGTCAATGACCGACCCACCCGAGCGCCGCACGCACGTGTCCTCCGACCCGCGGTTGACTACGCAAAGCCCCGTCTCCGCCAGCCACTCATTGGTGGTCTCGCCCCTGGCATCAGTCCTCGAAGACCCCCACGCCGTGGATTTGGCGTTGAGGTCTCCGAGGACGACGACCGATCGGGGACGACTCCGGCCGACTAGGGTCCCCACTTCGCCGAGAAAACTCTCAAACTCGGCGAGGACCCTGTTGGGGGAGAAGTAAACCCCCACAACCACCGTCCCTCCGATCCGGGCCGCGACGTGTCCCCTACCTCTCACCACATCCTCGAGAGGAGGGGATTGGGCAGGCGACTGGGTGGTGATCGCCACCAAGCCATCCAGATCTCCGACCCAGTCTGTCCTGGGCGGGATCCGGTATGGCTCGGCGACCACGGCCACCTTGATCAACCTCTCTGCCAGACCCTGGAGAAGAAGGTCCTGGGCCCTGGCAGAGTGGTTGACATTCGCCTGGAGAAAAGTTAGGGCCGACATCCTAACTTTCCTCCATGCGTGCCACCTGCTCCACAGCGGGGCGAGCTGGCTGCGACCTGGCCTTGGTCGCAGCCTGCTTCTTCCGGCCTTTCTTGGACGGGGGCTTGGCGCATGCCTTGCCCCCGGAGAGGTGCTCCGCCGGCTTCCCCGCAGCTGCACATAAGGTGCAGTGTGGGGCAGCGGAACAGTCGTTGGCCTTATGGCCCGTTTGACCGCAGCGGTAGCATTCTCCGCTGCGGTCAACCTCAGACTTGCACTGGGCCCTAACATGGCCCAGTTCAAGACATCTGTAGCAGCGGCGCGGTCTTGCATCCAAGAGTCGGACCTGTGCTGCAACCCACCCCACCATCAAACGGCCACCACTCGCCACTATCTTCTTGGCGGCAGTCACGGGACACCTCACGAAGGCAGTGCCCATGCCCGCTGGGCCCTTTCTTATTTCGCCCGTTTTAATGGCGGCTGCAGGGCATCCTCCGGCTCTGGCGATGGCCTCGTTCAGCTCGTTGGAGCCTACAGAGTCATCCAAGCCACTCACACGCAAGTCAACGGTGGTGGTCGGTCTTGACACCTGTATCTCCTCCATGCCCCGGAAAACCTCCCTTAGTTTTTCGGCCAGAGAATCCGCCTTCTGTTCCTTATCTTCTCCAGGAATCTCGAGGACACGTGCTCCGGTGGCCGCAGCTCGCATCCTCAAGGGCTGCACTCCAAGAGTCGCAAGGTCTATGCGACTCTTGGCCTCCCCCAGTACTTTGGCATATGTAATGCCTTTCTCTGTCGCCCCCTGTTGCAGCGTGATTATCACCGCTGCGGTACGAGGGGGGCGGAGTTTGGCCGCTTTCCCTTTCGTGGTTTGCGGTGCCGACTTCGGGACTGGGGTCCGCTCGGGAGCGGATGACCTTAGCTTTTTTGGCCCTTCTACTCTGCCACCCTTCCCGGAGCCCCGCCTCACAACCTGAGACCATGGTTCCAACACTGGAGCTGTTGGACGTGCTGCAGGCGTGCGTTTTGGATTCGCAGGTCTGGTCGAGGAGGGTGTACTTTTCCCCACTCTCGAGGCTGTATCCCTTTCCAATTCCGTGGCGCGGGAAGGGGATGTGCTGGGGAGAGTTACCACTGCCGATGTGCTGGCAATGGCCAATACTTCTCTTCGTTTATCGGCGGCCAGGGGTGGCCTCAAGCGTTTCTCCGGAAGTAACCGCTCCTCCAGACCTTCAAAACGGGCATTGATCATGGTGCCTACTTGCACCATGACCGCCCGCAACACCTCTTCTAAAGCCGGGACCGGAGTGGGAGCCGGGGCCGGGGGCGGCGGCGGTCTCGCTTGAGCAGCCCGCATCTCTGCCATTTCACGGCGAATCTCCTGGAGCTCCGCTGTGAGTTTATTGTTGGCCTCCACCAAGAGGGCCATCTCCTCGGTCATCGTTCGGTTACTCAACTCCTGGAAGGAGTCCTGTACGACACGAACAGAGTCCTTCAGCATACCTACAAATGTGCCCTTGAGGTTCTTGGAGGTCATCGCTACTTTTGTGATGCTGTCCAAGGAGTCCGATACCAGCCTCTCAATCCCCGCTATGTCCACGCCCTTGACCTGCGGTTGCGGTCCTTTCTTTTTTAAGTAGGCACGAGACCGCTCCATCTTTATTTGATGATCTTCGGCCATCTGTCTTTCAGCCTCTAGCCGCTGATCCTCCTCTTGTGCTTGTTTCAGTTCGGCCTTAGCTTTCGCTAGGCCGACGTACTGTCCGGTGGTGGGGGGTCGGCCTCTGCCACGCCGGCTTGAAGCCACCTTGGGTGAAGACACGGCCTGATCTTCGTTGTCTGGTCTTTCCATTCGGCGCTTCAAATGTCGGCTAGCTGAAGACGATTTCAGCGACCGCGCACTCACATCTGAGTCACTCTCCACTACATCAACATCGATATACTCCAGCGACTTAGACCTAGTAAGTAGGTCGTCATCGCTGGACTTCCTCTCCAGAGAATCCGCGCGTTGCGCGTGACCCTTCAAAATTCCTTTCGTTTTGCATGCGGTGTCCAGACATTTGCCTTGGTCGTCGTTGTGAGGGCCGAGGCCCTCGTGGCGGTTGGTGCCCCCCCCAGAATACGTGGGGCAACCTCCTGTCGGAGAGTAGGATTCTCCGTCGGCAGAGCCGACGGTACCTACCTGGGGTAGTTTATTTCTATTACAACCTTCCATATTTGTCAGTTTAGAGGCCTGACAGCCTGGGTTGGTGCCCTCACGACTGCATTTTTTATTATAGTATCCCTGCAGCCATGCATCCCATCGCCGGGCACTAAAAACTTGGGATTAGGAATATAAACATACATACATAAGAATATATATAATAGATAAGAATAGATAACAAAAAAAAAAAAAAAAAAAAAAAAAAAAAAAAAAAAAAAAAAAACGACTTGCGCCGCCGCTACTCAGCATAGGGCTGAGACGCCGGCCAAGCCCCGCAGCCACTCAAGGCCGCCAAGACTCACACCGCCGCTACCCGGACTATCCAGGGCGCCGGGTGAGCCTACCCACTCCGGGAGGCATGAAGCCCCCCTCAAACGCCGTCCACTTACGGCCCCAAGCCACACGACACTCACTCTCCGAGGAGAGGTGAGCGCGAGGGCTCCTCACATCCAGACAAAGTCTGGACTGCCTTCTGCGCGCACTCCAGATACAAGCTCTGGGGCGCGCGGAGAAGGTCCCCACATCGCCCATCCACTGTGCCCTCTGCTAATCAGAGGGGCACGCGGAGGGCCCTCAATTCAGGCACCCCTGCCTGACCCGCTCAGCAAGGCCGAGCCCCTTCCCCAGCTTCTGCACGTGCTCCTAATAAAAGCTTAGGGGCGCGCGCAGAAGTTCCCCTCCCCAGTCCGGACTTTAGCTACGGCCAACAAGATCCCCGATCCATATCGGGAGAAGTTATTGACCGTACCCAGGGTGCACCCGCCCAATCCAGTACTATACCTCCGGATTGAGAGTTCACGGAGGATAGTAGTGGATGAGCTTCGAGGAGGTAGCCGGCACCGCACCCCAACCTAACCTAACCTAACCTAACCTAACCTAACCTAACCTAACCTAACCTAACCTAACCTAACCTAACCTAACCTAACCTAACCTAACCTAACCTAACCTAACCTAACCTAACCTAACCTAACCTAACCTAACCTAACCTAACCTAACCTAACCTAACCTAACCTAACCTAACCTAACCTAACCTAACCTAACCTAACCTAACCTAACCTAACCTAACCTAACCTAACCTAACCTAACCTAACCTAACCTAACCTAACCTAACCTAACCTAACCTAACCTAACCTAACCTAACCTAACCTAACCTAACCTAACCTAACCTAACCTAACCTAACCTAACCTAACCTAACCTAACCTAACCTAACCTAACCTAACCTAACCTAACCTAACCTAACCTAACCTAACCTAACCTAACCTAACCTAACCTAACCTAACCTAACCTAACCTAACCTAACCTAACCTAACCTAACCTAACCTAACCTAACCTAACCTAACCTAACCTAACCTAACCTAACCTAACCTAACCTAACCTAACCTAACCTAACCTAACCTAACCTAACCTAACCTAACCTAACCTAACCTAACCTAACCTAACCTAACCTAACCTAACCTAACCTAACCTAACCTAACCTAACCTAACCTAACCTAACCTAACCTAACCTAACCTAACCTAACCTAACCTAACCTAACCTAACCTAACCTAACCTAACCTAACCTAACCTAACCTAACCTAACCTAACCTAACCTAACCTAACCTAACCTAACCTAACCTAACCTAACCTAACCTAACCTAACCTAACCTAACCTAACCTAACCTAACCTAACCTAACCTAACCTAACCTAACCTAACCTAACCTAACCTAACCTAACCTAACCTAACCTAACCTAACCTAACCTAACCTAACCTAACCTAACCTAACCTAACCTAACCTAACCTAACCTAACCTAACCTAACCTAACCTAACCTAACCTAACCTAACCTAACCTAACCTAACCTAACCTAACCTAACCTAACCTAACCTAACCTAACCTAACCTAACCTAACCTAACCTAACCTAACCTAACCTAACCTAACCTAACCTAACCTAACCTAACCTAACCTAACCTAACCTAACCTAACCTAACCTAACCTAACCTAACCTAACCTAACCTAACCTAACCTAACCTAACCTAACCTAACCTAACCTAACCTAACCTAACCTAACCTAACCTAACCTAACCTAACCTAACCTAACCTAACCTAACCTAACCTAACCTAACCTAACCTAACCTAACCTAACCTAACCTAACCTAACCTAACCTAACCTAACCTAACCTAACCTAACCTAACCTAACCTAACCTAACCTAACCTAACCTAACCTAACCTAACCTAACCTAACCTAACCTAACCTAACCTAACCTAACCTAACCTAACCTAACCTAACCTAACCTAACCTAACCTAACCTAACCTAACCTAACCTAACCTAACCTAACCTAACCTAACCTAACCTAACCTAACCTAACCTAACCTAACCTAACCTAACCTAACCTAACCTAACCTAACCTAACCTAACCTAACCTAACCTAACCTAACCTAACCTAACCTAACCTAACCTAACCTAACCTAACCTAACCTAACCTAACCTAACCTAACCTAACCTAACCTAACCTAACCTAACCTAACCTAACCTAACCTAACCTAACCTAACCTAACCTAACCTAACCTAACCTAACCTAACCTAACCTAACCTAACCTAACCTAACCTAACCTAACCTAACCTAACCTAACCTAACCTAACCTAACCTAACCTAACCTAACCTAACCTAACCTAACCTAACCTAACCTAACCTAACCTAACCTAACCTAACCTAACCTAACCTAACCTAACCTAACCTAACCTAACCTAACCTAACCTAACCTAACCTAACCTAACCTAACCTAACCTAACCTAACCTAACCTAACCTAACCTAACCTAACCTAACCTAACCTAACCTAACCTAACCTAACCTAACCTAACCTAACCTAACCTAACCTAACCTAACCTAACCTAACCTAACCTAACCTAACCTAACCTAACCTAACCTAACCTAACCTAACCTAACCTAACCTAACCTAACCTAACCTAACCTAACCTAACCTAACCTAACCTAACCTAACCTAACCTAACCTAACCTAACCTAACCTAACCTAACCTAACCTAACCTAACCTAACCTAACCTAACCTAACCTAACCTAACCTAACCTAACCTAACCTAACCTAACCTAACCTAACCTAACCTAACCTAACCTAACCTAACCTAACCTAACCTAACCTAACCTAACCTAACCTAACCTAACCTAACCTAACCTAACCTAACCTAACCTAACCTAACCTAACCTAACCTAACCTAACCTAACCTAACCTAACCTAACCTAACCTAACCTAACCTAACCTAACCTAACCTAACCTAACCTAACCTAACCTAACCTAACCTAACCTAACCTAACCTAACCTAACCTAACCTAACCTAACCTAACCTAACCTAACCTAACCTAACCTAACCTAACCTAACCTAACCTAACCTAACCTAACCTAACCTAACCTAACCTAACCTAACCTAACCTAACCTAACCTAACCTAACCTAACCTAACCTAACCTAACCTAACCTAACCTAACCTAACCTAACCTAACCTAACCTAACCTAACCTAACCTAACCTAACCTAACCTAACCTAACCTAACCTAACCTAACCTAACCTAACCTAACCTAACCTAACCTAACCTAACCTAACCTAACCTAACCTAACCTAACCTAACCTAACCTAACCTAACCTAACCTAACCTAACCTAACCTAACCTAACCTAACCTAACCTAACCTAACCTAACCTAACCTAACCTAACCTAACCTAACCTAACCTAACCTAACCTAACCTAACCTAACCTAACCTAACCTAACCTAACCTAACCTAACCTAACCTAACCTAACCTAACCTAACCTAACCTAACCTAACCTAACCTAACCTAACCTAACCTAACCTAACCTAACCTAACCTAACCTAACCTAACCTAACCTAACCTAACCTAACCTAACCTAACCTAACCTAACCTAACCTAACCTAACCTAACCTAACCTAACCTAACCTAACCTAACCTAACCTAACCTAACCTAACCTAACCTAACCTAACCTAACCTAACCTAACCTAACCTAACCTAACCTAACCTAACCTAACCTAACCTAACCTAACCTAACCTAACCTAACCTAACCTAACCTAACCTAACCTAACCTAACCTAACCTAACCTAACCTAACCTAACCTAACCTAACCTAACCTAACCTAACCTAACCTAACCTAACCTAACCTAACCTAACCTAACCTAACCTAACCTAACCTAACCTAACCTAACCTAACCTAACCTAACCTAACCTAACCTAACCTAACCTAACCTAACCTAACCTAACCTAACCTAACCTAACCTAACCTAACCTAACCTAACCTAACCTAACCTAACCTAACCTAACCTAACCTAACCTAACCTAACCTAACCTAACCTAACCTAACCTAACCTAACCTAACCTAACCTAACCTAACCTAACCTAACCTAACCTAACCTAACCTAACCTAACCTAACCTAACCTAACCTAACCTAACCTAACCTAACCTAACCTAACCTAACCTAACCTAACCTAACCTAACCTAACCTAACCTAACCTAACCTAACCTAACCTAACCTAACCTAACCTAACCTAACCTAACCTAACCTAACCTAACCTAACCTAACCTAACCTAACCTAACCTAACCTAACCTAACCTAACCTAACCTAACCTAACCTAACCTAACCTAACCTAACCTAACCTAACCTAACCTAACCTAACCTAACCTAACCTAACCTAACCTAACCTAACCTAACCTAACCTAACCTAACCTAACCTAACCTAACCTAACCTAACCTAACCTAACCTAACCTAACCTAACCTAACCTAACCTAACCTAACCTAACCTAACCTAACCTAACCTAACCTAACCTAACCTAACCTAACCTAACCTAACCTAACCTAACCTAACCTAACCTAACCTAACCTAACCTAACCTAACCTAACCTAACCTAACCTAACCTAACCTAACCTAACCTAACCTAACCTAACCTAACCTAACCTAACCTAACCTAACCTAACCTAACCTAACCTAACCTAACCTAACCTAACCTAACCTAACCTAACCTAACCTAACCTAACCTAACCTAACCTAACCTAACCTAACCTAACCTAACCTAACCTAACCTAACCTAACCTAACCTAACCTAACCTAACCTAACCTAACCTAACCTAACCTAACCTAACCTAACCTAACCTAACCTAACCTAACCTAACCTAA